>CM037840.1:30752387-30795718 GCA_021234535.1 Stichopus chloronotus
AACTTGTCTTCTCAATTTTTTGAATGTCACTTAGTCAAAATAGCCCAAACTACAGCCGGCAAAATACCTTTTTGTTATATTAACTTATAATGATACTGATACATTCGATAATAGTTTACTATTAGTATAATGTATGTGTATTCACATATAGTCATGTGGGAATTATGTCTGAAGGACCTACTGTTAAGCTAAAGGCTACTATGATGAGCTGCTTATATATCCACTAGTACATATTTACAATGGCCAGCTATATGTGAGTGTCAATCTTGACACATCATTCTAGAATATTTTTATATGTATATTTAAATCCTTATGAGGCAAATGATATCAATGCTTCATTGATATCCTATGGTGAGCATGATGATAACGATAAACATGCTGACTGTGACTAGCCTATAAGGGGACGCTGATAATTCAGTAACTTCTGAAACACTGGTAAACAATACTTTTTTATTTTGCTCAGGATTAACCTACCTTAACTATCTTCGCATTTTCCACAATTCTATCCAAAGAAGCCGCCGCACCTGCTGTGTCTTTAATGATCTCAATCTTCTCCTTTCCAAAAACTTCTTCAAATGATAGATCTAAGTTTTCGTAGCCTAGGCCCAACATATTTCCTGTATCGACAATGAGCGATCTGGTCGTGTTGAAAAATTCCACCAAATCAAGGATATGCTTGTATTAAAATTGCGGAGAGACTTCCACTATAAACATGTGATTTCCTCATTCAGAGGTCATTTTAGGCTAAGATATTTGGTGGCTGTTTGGGTTTTTACATACAGCAACTTCAGTATCCTTCTCTGGCTTGATCACTCAATTTCAAAATAACGATGGTTGTGTCTCCCTGTCCCGTTGTGTGTCCGTGTTCCGTTGTGTCTCCCTGTCCCGTTGTGGCGGTAAAAAATCTAAGGCCTATGTAATGTTATCAGCCATACAGCCTACATGCGGCTAGGTCGCAAGCGTAGTAAGATGCCCCAGTCAGTTTGAAAGGAGAGTGCTGAATTTCACTTCCAATTGAAGATTTCTTGAAGTCTATGAAGCAAAACGTATGTAACATCATAAAAATGTAGCCAAGAAAATTATTCATCTTGCCTGTACTGTATAAAGGAGGACTGGAGAAGCTTAGGCGCGAGGACGTAATTTTCACGGTGCGGATTTAGCCATCAGGGGTTAGCTGAACACTCCGCGCCATTCAACCAAGGACTTCACATTTATCTAAATGGGGACATCGGGGAGATAGCAATCCTGCAGCATTCCCACACGAAATGACTTTGCTTGATCGACATTGAAACTAAAGAATATCTACACTAACATAAATATGTAGAAGGTGCTAATGAAAAGGTAATTCACTTAAACGTATTAAATTTGATACCCCGAAACAGTGTTTCCTGACAACACTTCTGCACAGCAACAAATAATGGTACGGTCTTTACGTAATTTGCATATTTTAGGAACAACCTGTGTTTACATTACTGACTGGCGCTCATCACAATAGACAATGTAGCACGTGGGAAGGTATGTGTGAAATACAACAAAATACTGCACTGAACTCCAAAGAAATGATTTTGACAAAGTGGGACTACAGTATTTCATACCAAAAGGACGTGCTGATAAAAGGCTAGTTCTTTTATTCAACCCCCGATGCACATTAAAATATTGTTTTAGGTCTCAATCTCCTTTATTAATCTACAAATAGTGCGATTTAAGGATTTCTGGCAACATTTGTTGATACTAAAACTAAAGGAAATAATGATAGTCCTACATTTGACAAAAAAGTGTCTTACAACATCCCTTTGTTTTGTCATTGTATCAAATCTCCACACGATGTTCGATTTAGACAACCGTCGACTTATTCTGTAGCTGAAAGAAGCGGAAAATTAAAAAGCTTTGTGATTTCTTGTCATAAAGTTATATTGTAACAAACATGAATTACCCATACAGCGAGTATGAGATCAACTGCACTTGCTCTTCTTGAAGCACCATGTTAATAAGTTTCTAACCCAAAAGGACCTTTCACCTCCTCTTAAAACAAAGGTGCAAAAATTGATAGAAATCATCTAATCAACATGGCAATACTAAGTATTTCATACTAAGTACCGGCATGAAATCCCTCACTGTTTACCATCTGGAGATAGTGTTTAAAATATTTGAATACTGAATATGAGCAATAGACATAAAAAGTATGATATCACCCACAGCACTTTCTCTTCTACAGATACAGGAATTCATATGATTTGGACCCTTTGAACTCTCATGTCTTCAAATCAAATGACCTTTGACCTTCACAAAATAATAAGTAGGTATGATTTACTCAATAAGGGCAATCAACAGTATGGGAGATGCCCCCACGGTAACCTTCGTCGAGATATACTGTTTACAAGGTTTTCATAGTCTGACCTCTGGTGACCTCAAATGTGTGTTGACCTCCACTGAGAACAATAGGGATCATCTATTCTACTCATGTCCAATCAACACATTACGTATGTCATCAGTCAAAGTTACCCTTTCCAAAGATGTATACTGGGTTGGAGAGCAACTTGCTAGGTAGGACTGTAACTTAGTAACCAAAACAGCTTTGTTCAATTTCTTTCAGAACCATCTGATCTATCTCATAAATTTTATAAAGCATTTATATCATTTATCAATACTATATATGTTTACAGTTGTTATAAATATTTTCTACTCCCACATGATAGATTTCTTTAAAAACTTAGAAGCAATGGTCCTTGGAAAGTGGCCTCTTAGCAGTATTCGGGAAGTTTCGATCCAAGGTTTTGCATGGGCCGTATGGCTCACATAATGCCCTGATTGCCCTCACAAAAACGTTTCTCCTCGTACAAGTCATTATAAAGAAGGTTATTCGATATGAAAGCAACTGAGTGTCACCTTGGATTTGAATAACACTTGGCTCAGTTTCTGCATGCATAGAGGCCAATGTCACGTATATGACTTAATTTGAACGTTGTCAGCAATGTAACTTGCCAGTTACGGCCATTGGAGGTTCCGATCCATGGCTCCACGCCCTTTGTTTTTTTTTATTCCTTGCCGTAGACAGGGGAATCTATGCAGTCCTGATGTCGTGTGTATGTGTGTGTGTGTGACGGTTGCTCGTAAACACTCTATCTCAAGGAGGGTAACTCTGAGTAATTTCATTTTGACATGTAGGTTGCCCATATTTAGTAGATGAGCCCTATTGTTTTGGTGTCCAAATCTTGCATATTAATGAGGTTATGGGGTAAAACATAAAAAATGTTAAAACTGCCATAGTTCCTTTAACTTCCTTATCCGTGGGTCAGATTTGTTTTAAACTTGATAAGGTTGTCTGTTATTAACAGGTTCACGACCCTGTGAAATTAAATGCTTATCAATAGAGAGGAAGGGATAATTTTTCACAATAAAACAATAATAATAATAGCCTAAACACCATTATTGTGGTTATTATAAACTACCGTACAAATTAGTTGAAAAGCATATGGACTACATTTTCTCATATTAAGTAGATGATCTTTTTGTTTGTAGTAGAGGTCAAAGGTCATTTGAAGTCACCAGAGGCTTTTTGCTCTAGATTTAAGGCTACAGTACTGCATTTGTAACTTAGTGAGTAACGTCTAGTGTGAGGGGCCTCCGATAAGTTGTCCAGAGAGATAGTCTTGGTATGGGGGTCATGGGGTCAGATAGACAAGGTGGCATTAATTCATGCATTGGAATGTTAATGGGTTTATAAAAAAATGAAGAAAATAAAAAAAACATTCCTTCTGTTTATTTGGATAATATCAATATCCAGAGGAACAGCTGGTAGCAGAACAAGGTTTCTTAACAATCAAATTGGAGTGCTTTCAATCATATTTCACAATGTCGGAAAGGATGGAGGAAGCAAAATATTGAGGAGAAATCATAACTTAGGGTCAACTTACGAGGACTTTGAGTGTGTTAAAAGCTACTTGTAACAAGGAAGAAATTATCGCAGAGACGATAAAGGAAAATTTGCAAAAGGCAGAGCGCCAGTTTGAGGCAATCGAAGAGGTTCATGCTGATCTGGCTGGGCTGTTGTCTGATGAAGCATTTGAGCAAGCAGAAAGCTGGATGTTGGAATGCCAAAAGCATTATACTGAGGAGAGGGAGGAAGCATTGAAAAAGTTGAAGGAGGAAATTGAGTTTCAAATTAGCGTTGGAATTACCTAAGGCAGAAATTCCACCATACGATGGAGACCAAAGAACATTCTGGTCCTTTATGAAGAATTTTGAGGTAAATATGGCAGACAAGCTGAGTTCAGATGATGTAAGGTTGAGTTATTTGATTCAACTAACAACAGGCAAGACTAGAAGCAGCATTGATTACTGTGTGTTTCTTGGAGCTCAGAGATAATGTTGACTGATGTCATACTCATACTGTACTTGATGTGTGGGTTGTATGGCCTGGCTAGGTGATCCCTATTGCTAAGTTTTGGTGGACGTCAAATGTCGCGCGGTAATTTTAGGTCACCAAAATAAAGGTCATTTTGGGTTAAAGGCTTGTGGTGTATCAAGAAAAATAACTGCAGTTGATCTTATACTTGTCATGTGAATAATTCATGTTTGTTGTAATATAACCATGTAGCAAGGAATCACAAAGCCTTTTGGCTTTCTGGTTTGTCCTGTATTTATTCCTCGATTAATGCTAATCATTTCCACCCCACACTTGTGTCACAGATATGTTAAATTGAAATCGAATTGCTCTCTGATAGTTAAGGCCTCAACAAATACTAGATAGTCTATTCAGTTCTGAAAAACACGTGCTTTAACCCACAAAAATAATCGTATAGTCTGTCAACTCTGCGGAATGTTGTCATGAGTTACGTTCGCTAGCTCCGCCCATGGCCTCAATGCCATTCATAATAGTACTGCAGTGCTAGGTAGTCTGTGCATGTCTGCTGTGCAGTGTCGAGCAACATTTCACCTGCGCATGGCCCTTGGGGAAGTTCCATATTTGTAATGATCAATTGGCCTACACCATCCGCAATAAATAAAAAAAATTCCATACGGACTCGGCAACAGAGCAGTGCCAAGCCTGAATAAACGCCGTGTGCGGCTGATATGAAAACACAAGGAACGATACTACATGGATAGACTGGGCTATTGTTTTGTATTCTCATGTCAAACACGTGGGTGATGACAATCATGACATAATTAACTCACCCATAATGCTTGTTGGATTGCGGATATAATGGGACAAAAATCAATCAAAGGTTTCTCTGGAAAAAGAAAGACGTCGGGGAGCATAAACCGGATGCCGAGGAAAATATTTTAGCTGAAAGTGATGACTGCGTTGAGTCCGAGCCAGGCGAGCCTGCTGAGAAAAATGCGGCTGCAGAAAGTGGACAAGAATGTCAAGTCATGGGAACTTCGCGATCAGATCTTATGATAAAACTGGAGTTTCTCGCAATTCTCTCTCTACTTTGTGATATATTACCGACAGTTAATTGGCTCGGCTGTAAATTCCAAGAAACGACAGTTGACTTTTCAAAGATAGAGATTTTGGTCCAATATCAGCAGTTCACGCACTCGAGGCAATAAAGACAAAAAAGAAAAGCAAAGCCACCATAAATGACTGGAACTTCAAAACAGAAGACCTGAAAAAAAGTTGGCCTCAAAATGAGTGCAAGTATTATGGATTAAGTAAAACTATGTCAAATTTGATAGAAAAATGTAAAAATGCCTTTTATTGACAAACACAATGAAAGCATAATGGGTAGATTCCAAATTAAGACAATCAAGTAATGAGCCCTTTGTCAGTGTTGAAACAACAACGATGGAGACAACAACGATTTACCTTTATTGAAATCTGCCACACTTTTAACAGAACAGCTTGGTCTCAACAACGATGATGCCCGCTCAGAAGTTGCATCAGTCATTATTTGCCTGGGCGTGGAGAATGTTCATCATCATCAGCATTAATCGACTTACTGATTACCACTTCATCAATGTTCCCTGTTCTTTCCAAGCTTGGAAAAATTGACAAAACTATACCACCGCACACAACGGACTGCGAAAAGGATTTTTCTAGGATGGAACTTATCAAAAACCACTGTAGAAATACAGTAGAATGGGGGAAGGTAGTTCTGATGCGGATATCTATAAGTGGACCCGGCCATGTAACAAATTTACCTTCACCGAAGCTCTGAGAGTGTGGGCTGAGAAGAAGGAGCGACGGTACAAAGTAAAATTTCTTTAAAAGGTAACTGCGACTTTACGCTAAATTTAATTGAGTAAATATGGTATGAATGCAATGTAATTCAATTACTTGAACATTTAAAGAAAATGACAATTCTCCCACATTCAAAAAGCCTAAAACGTTGCAGCAGATAGCACCATCTACGCCCCCTGATATCCCAAAAATTCTCCAAAGGGGAGGACACCCCCTCCCTTAGACCTTCCCCTAAGACGGCGATCCCAAAATGTCATCCGGCACTAATTTTTGCTCTGGAGCACATCCCACTTCTCTCTCCTTTATGATTTCTCTAATCGCCCATCAAACCGACATGCAGCCCGCCCCCCCCTCCCCCTGTGTTCGATTCTATCATTCCCCATATCTGTAGACCGCCGGTCTGGCGTCGAAATCCACCCGAATACGGTGGTACGTGAGTGAGAATGTACTGTACGACACACATGTGTGTCGTACAGTACATTCTCACTCACGTACCACCGTATTCGGGTGGATTTCGACGCCAGACCGGCGGTCTACAGATATGGGGAATGATAGAATCGAACACAGGGGGAGGGGGGGGGGCGGGCTGCATGTCGGTTTGATGGGCGATTAGAGAAATCATAAAGGAGAGAGAAGTGGGATGTGCTCCAGAGCAAAAATTAGTGCCGGATGACATTTTGGGATCGCCGTCTTAGGGGAGAGGTCTAAGGGAGGGGGTGTCCTCCCCTTTGGAGAATTTTTGGGATATCAGGGGGCGTAGATGGTGCTATCTGCTGCAACGTTTTAGGCTTTTTGAATGTGGGAGAATTGTCATTTTCTTTAAATGTTCAAGTAATTGAATTACATTGCATTCATACCATATTTACTCAATTAAATTTAGCGTAAAGTCGCAGTTACCTTTTAAAGAAATTTTACTTTGTACCGTCGCTCCTTCTTCTCAGCCCACACTCTCAGAGCTTCGGTGAAGGTAAATTTGTTACATGGCCGGGTCCACTTATAGATATCCGCATCAGAACTACCTTCCCCCATTCTACTGTATTTCTACAGTGGTTTTTGATAAGTTCCATCCTAGAAAAATCCTTTTCGCAGTCCGTTGTGTGCGGTGGTATAGTTTTGTCAATTTTTCCAAGCTTGGAAAGAACAGGGAACATTGATGAAGTGGTAATCAGTAAGTCGATTAATGCTGATGATGAACATTCTCCACGCCCAGGCAAATAATGACTGATGCAACTTCTGAGCGGGCATCATCGTTGTTGAGACCAAGCTGTTCTGTTAAAAGTGTGGCAGATTTCAATAAAGGTAAATCGTTGTTGTCTCCATCGTTGTTGTTTCAACACTGACAAAGGGCTCATTACTTGATTGTCTTAATTTGGAATCTACCCATTATGCTTTCATTGTGTTTGTCAATAAAAGGCATTTTTACATTTTTCTATCAAATTTGACATAGTTTTACTTAATCCATAATACTTGCACTCATTTTGAGGCCAACTTTTTTTCAGGTCTTCTGTTTTGAAGTTCCAGTCATTTATGGTGGCTTTGCTTTTTTTTTGTCTTTATTGCCTCGAGTGCGTGAACTGCTGATATTGGACCAAAATCTCTATCTTTGAAAAGTCAACTGTCGTTTCTTGGAATTTACAGCCGAGCCAATTAACTGTCGGTAATATATCACAAAGTAGAGAGAGAATTGCGAGAAACTCCAGTTTTATCATAAGATCTGATCGCGAAGTTCCCATGACTTGACATTCTTGTCCACTTTCTGCAGCCGCATTTTTCTCAGCAGGCTCGCCTGGCTCGGACTCAACGCAGTCATCACTTTCAGCTAAAATATTTTCCTCGGCATCCGGTTTATGCTCCCCGACGTCTTTCTTTTTCCAGAGAAACCTTTGATTGATTTTTGTCCCATTATATCCGCAATCCAACAAGCATTATGGGTGAGGTTAATTATGTCATGATTGTCATCACCCACGTGTTTTGACATGAGAATACAAAACAAATAGCCCAGTCTATCCATGTAGTATCGTTCCTTGGTGTTTTCATATCAGCCGCACACGGCGTTTATTCAGGCTTGGCACTGCTCTGTTGCCGAGTCCGTATGGAATTTTTTTTATTTATTGCGGATGGTGGTAGGCCAATTGATCATTACAAATATGGAACTTCCCCAAGGGCCATGCGCAGGTGAAATGTTGCTCGACACTGCACAGCAGACATGCACAGACTACCTAGCACTGCAGTACTATTATGAATGGCATTGAGGCCATGGGCGGAGCTAGCGAACGTAACTCATGACAACATTCCGCAGAGTGACAGACTATACGATTATTTTTGTGGGTTAAAGCACGTGTTTTTCAGAACTGAATAGACTATCTAGTATTTGTTGAGGCCCTTAACTATCAGAGAGCAATTCGATTTCAATTTAACATATCTGTGACACAAGTGTGGGGTGGAAATGATTAGCATTAATCGAGGAATAAATACAGGACAAACCAGAAAGCCAAAAGGCTTTGTGATTCCTTGCTACATGGTTATATTACAACAAACATGAATTATTCACATGACAAGTATAAGATCAACTGCAGTTATTTTTCTTGATACACCACAAGCCTTTAACCCAAAATGACCTTTATTTTGGTGACCTAAAATTACCGCGCGACATTTGACGTCCACCAAAACTTAGCAATAGGGATCACCTAGCCAGGCCATACAACCCACACATCAAGTACAGTATGAGTATGACATCAGTCAACATTATCTCTGAGCTCCAAGAAACACACAGTAATCAATGCTGCTTCTAGTCTTGCCTGTTGTTAGTTGAATCAAATAACTCAACCTTACATCATCTGAACTCAGCTTGTCTGCCATATTTACCTCAAAATTCTTCATAAAGGACCAGAATGTTCTTTGGTCTCCATCGTATGTGGAATTTCTGCCTTAGGTAATTCCAACGCTAATTTGAAACTCAATTTCCTCCTTCAACTTTTTCAATGCTTCCTCCCTCTCCTCAGTATAATGCTTTTGGCATTCCAACATCCAGCTTTCTGCTTGCTCAAATGCTTCATCAGACAACAGCCCAGCCAGATCAGCATGAACCTCTTCGATTGCCTCAAACTGGCGCTCTGCCTTTTGCAAATTTTCCTTATCGTCTCTGCGATAATTTCTTCCTTGTTACAAGTAGCTTTTAACACACTCAAAGTCCTCGTAAGTTGACCCTAAGTTATGATTTCTCCTCAATATTTTTGCTTCCTCCATCCTTTCCGACATTGTGAAATATGATTGAAAGCACTCCAATTTGATTGTTAAGAAACCTTGTTCTGCTACCAGCTGTTCCTCTGGATATTGATATTATCCAAATAAATGACAGAAGGAATGTTTTTTTTATTTTCTTCATTTTTTTATAAACCCATTAACATTCCAATGCATGAATTAATGCCACCTTGTCTATCTGACCCCATGACCCCCATACCAAGACTATCTCTCTGGACAACTTATCGGAGGCCCCTCACACTAGACGTTACTCACTAAGTTACAAATGCAGTACTGTAGCCTTAAATCTAGAGCAAAAAGCCTCTGGTGACTTCAAATGACCTTTGACCTCTACTACAAACAAAAGAGATCATCTACTTAATATGAGAAAATGTAGTCCATATGCTTTTCAACTAATTTGTACGGTAGTTTATAATAACCACAATAATGGTGTTTAGGCTATTATTATTATTGTTTTATTGTGAAAAATTATCCCTTCCTCTCTATTGATAAGCATTTAATTTCACAGGGTCGTGAACCTGTTAATAACAGACAACCTTATCAAGTTTAAAACAAATCTGACCCACGGATAAGGAAGTTAAAGGAACTATGGCAGTTTTAACATTTTTTATGTTTTACCCCATAACCTCATTAATATGCAAGATTTGGACACCAAAAACAATAGGGCTCATCTACTAAATATGGGCAACCTACATGTCAAAAATGAAATTACTCAGAGTTACCCTCCTTGAGATAGAGTGTTTACGAGCAACCGTCACACACACACACATACACACGACATCAGGACTGCATAGATTCCCCTGTCTACGGCAAGGAATAAAAAAAAAACAAAGGGCGTGGAGCCATGGATCGGAACCTCCAATGGCCGTAACTGGCAAGTTACATTGCTGACAACGTTCAAATTAAGTCATATACGTGACATTGGCCTCTATGCATGCAGAAACTGAGCCAAGTGTTATTCAAATCCAAGGTGACACTCAGTTGCTTTCATATCGAATAACCTTCTTTATAATGACTTGTACGAGGAGAAACGTTTTTGTGAGGGCAATCAGGGCATTATGTGAGCCATACGGCCCATGCAAAACCTTGGATCGAAACTTCCCGAATACTGCTAAGAGGCCACTTTCCAAGGACCATTGCTTCTAAGTTTTTAAAGAAATCTATCATGTGGGAGTAGAAAATATTTATAACAACTGTAAACATATATAGTATTGATAAATGATATAAATGCTTTATAAAATTTATGAGATAGATCAGATGGTTCTGAAAGAAATTGAACAAAGCTGTTTTGGTTACTAAGTTACAGTCCTACCTAGCAAGTTGCTCTCCAACCCAGTATACATCTTTGGAAAGGGTAACTTTGACTGATGACATACGTAATGTGTTGATTGGACATGAGTAGAATAGATGATCCCTATTGTTCTCAGTGGAGGTCAACACACATTTGAGGTCACCAGAGGTCAGACTATGAAAACCTTGTAAACAGTATATCTCGACGAAGGTTACCGTGGGGGCATCTCCCATACTGTTGATTGCCCTTATTGAGTAAATCATACCTACTTATTATTTTGTGAAGGTCAAAGGTCATTTGATTTGAAGACATGAGAGTTCAAAGGGTCCAAATCATATGAATTCCTGTATCTGTAGAAGAGAAAGTGCTGTGGGTGATATCATACTTTTTATGTCTATTGCTCATATTCAGTATTCAAAATATTTTAAACACTATCTCCAGATGGTAAACAGTGAGGGATTTCATGCCGGTACTTAGTATGAAATACTTAGTATTGCCATGTTGATTAGATGATTTCTATCAATTTTTGCACCTTTGTTTTAAGAGGAGGTGAAAGGTCCTTTTGGGTTAGAAACTTATTAACATGGTGCTTCAAGAAGAGCAAGTGCAGTTGATCTCATACTCGCTGTATGGGTAATTCATGTTTGTTACAATATAACTTTATGACAAGAAATCACAAAGCTTTTTAATTTTCCGCTTCTTTCAGCTACAGAATAAGTCGACGGTTGTCTAAATCGAACATCGTGTGGAGATTTGATACAATGACAAAACAAAGGGATGTTGTAAGACACTTTTTTGTCAAATGTAGGACTATCATTATTTCCTTTAGTTTTAGTATCAACAAATGTTGCCAGAAATCCTTAAATCGCACTATTTGTAGATTAATAAAGGAGATTGAGACCTAAAACAATATTTTAATGTGCATCGGGGGTTGAATAAAAGAACTAGCCTTTTATCAGCACGTCCTTTTGGTATGAAATACTGTAGTCCCACTTTGTCAAAATCATTTCTTTGGAGTTCAGTGCAGTATTTTGTTGTATTTCACACATACCTTCCCACGTGCTACATTGTCTATTGTGATGAGCGCCAGTCAGTAATGTAAACACAGGTTGTTCCTAAAATATGCAAATTACGTAAAGACCGTACCATTATTTGTTGCTGTGCAGAAGTGTTGTCAGGAAACACTGTTTCGGGGTATCAAATTTAATACGTTTAAGTGAATTACCTTTTCATTAGCACCTTCTACATATTTATGTTAGTGTAGATATTCTTTAGTTTCAATGTCGATCAAGCAAAGTCATTTCGTGTGGGAATGCTGCAGGATTGCTATCTCCCCGATGTCCCCATTTAGATAAATGTGAAGTCCTTGGTTGAATGGCGCGGAGTGTTCAGCTAACCCCTGATGGCTAAATCCGCACCGTGAAAATTACGTCCTCGCGCCTAAGCTTCTCCAGTCCTCCTTTATACAGTACAGGCAAGATGAATAATTTTCTTGGCTACATTTTTATGATGTTACATACGTTTTGCTTCATAGACTTCAAGAAATCTTCAATTGGAAGTGAAATTCAGCACTCTCCTTTCAAACTGACTGGGGCATCTTACTACGCTTGCGACCTAGCCGCATGTAGGCTGTATGGCTGATAACATTACATAGGCCTTAGATTTTTTACCGCCACAACGGGACAGGGAGACACAACGGAACACGGACACACAACGGGACAGGGAGACACAACCATCGTTATTTTGAAATTGAGTGATCAAGCCAGAGAAGGATACTGAAGTTGCTGTATGTAAAAACCCAAACAGCCACCAAATATCTTAGCCTAAAATGACCTCTGAATGAGGAAATCACATGTTTATAGTGGAAGTCTCTCCGCAATTTTAATACAAGCATATCCTTGATTTGGTGGAATTTTTCAACACGACCAGATCGCTCATTGTCGATACAGGAAAATATGTTGGGCCTAGGCTACGAAAACTTAGATCTATCATTTGAAGAAGTTTTTGGAAAGGAGAAGATTGAGATCATTAAAGACACAGCAGGTGCGGCGGCTTCTTTGGATAGAATTGTGGAAAATGCGAAGATAGTTAAGGTAGGTTAATCCTGAGCAAAATAAAAAAGTATTGTTTACCAGTGTTTCAGAAGTTACTGAATTATCAGCGTCCCCTTATAGGCTAGTCACAGTCAGCATGTTTATCGTTATCATCATGCTCACCATAGGATATCAATGAAGCATTGATATCATTTGCCTCATAAGGATTTAAATATACATATAAAAATATTCTAGAATGATGTGTCAAGATTGACACTCACATATAGCTGGCCATTGTAAATATGTACTAGTGGATATATAAGCAGCTCATCATAGTAGCCTTTAGCTTAACAGTAGGTCCTTCAGACATAATTCCCACATGACTATATGTGAATACACATACATTATACTAATAGTAAACTATTATCGAATGTATCAGTATCATTATAAGTTAATATAACAAAAAGGTATTTTGCCGGCTGTAGTTTGGGCTATTTTGACTAAGTGACATTCAAAAAATTGAGAAGACAAGTTAATGGAGCATAAACTATTAGGTTAGACTGTATCATTCAAACCATAAATCTGATCATAAAGACAGATTCCTGCAAATGGATTAGGGCCTATAATTGTCATGAAACATGTCAATGCTCACAATAAAGTATGATAACTCGTTAACTTAGTCACTTCTGCTGTAGCACTAGTAGCTAAGGATGTTTTCCATTTTATGGGACATGACAATCTAGAAACCCTCACTGTATCAAAAAAGCTCTAAGATTGATTGGTCACCGAGACAGGCACGTCCCTATTAATGTAGCCATTACACAGTGACTGTACACAGTACAGTAAACCTTTAGTCAACCCCAACCCATTGCACAGTCTGTTAATTGCTTTTGTAAACACAAAACAGGCTGACATTTTGTGAGAATCTATTAATTGCAGGTACCTGCCTGTCAAACTTTATTATCCTTTGATGAGCTTTTCAAACCCTTGCCTTCCATATGCCCTTCATATTTGTCCTTCATACAGGAAGGTAAACCAAATCAACCCTCCTCCAAAAAACACTCATAAATAATAACTCAGTTCCCGTACGTATGCTCTTGCTAATTATGAGTCTAGAAGATGGTTATACCCCTGGGCCTATATATGTTACTCTGTCATTAGAGCACATCTTCTCATGACTCCACCAAATGAACAGTGTGTCACTTAGTTCATTGGTAAATTCAAAACCAAAACTAGGACTGAGATATCTTGAGTTGTCTCCCAGTTTGAGTTGTGAAGGGGACAGTATATTCAAGAAATATAGCGTTCACATCTTTATATATGTGAGGTGCCACTAGTAGTGTAGTTATATTAAAACCCCTTTAAAGCCCTAAATCTAATTGAGAGTTTTGAATTTTTCTGTTGGTCAAGTGCATTGTTATTCTAGAGCCTATACCCCTGCCAGGCCTAGACAGCTAGAGCTAGGCTATAACTATAAGAAAATTTTGCACATCACCACTTCCTATTACTCATCCTTTTCCTATGTCTAGACTACAGTACAGTTGCAAGTTTTAGGTTAAAAATAAATGAATAAACTTTTATATGCTAAGTTTATGTACAAAAGTTAAGCCCTCACCTAACGTTACTTACACATACTCACAGCAACGTACTATTAACGGTAGTGCCACATGATTAAGTCATGGTCAACTGTCAAGATCCGTCTGTTGGGAAATACATTTGTTCACAACTAGGAGAACTTGTACTACTTATGGGTACCAATGAACACCACAAGGGGTTCTTGGTATGCCAATTTCTAATAAAAAACATGTTACAAATTAAAGTGGGCAAGGGGAATACACTTTTTAGGGCAATTGTCATGAATTGGTTTTTTAGTTTTTGGGTTATGGCGGGCAAAAGGGGTACCGATGGAAAGCGTTCACAAATTAGAAGTACGAGGATGCCAAAAGGTTGTGAACCACTTGTCTAATTATTGTAATTTGCCTAGACTAATCATGTTAAGTGGACCAGCACAACAAACATTAAAATAATAAGGTAACCACAGCCTTAGGTCTAGTAGTAGTAACCTAATTTTGAAGTCTTCTAAGATCGTACACGGAAAACGTGTTAACAAAACAGCAATTCATTTTTTGTTCTGATACGTCGCCCCAAAATTGGGGAAAGTTTCAAGGCCGCTACTAGTCACTAAATAACTTTTAACTGTTACGCCATACAGAACTAAACAATTTATGAAGTTTGTAGACTGATCTAGTATGACGGTTGGTCTGACCGTCGGAGTACAAACAGCGAGCTGCCTGAGTGGTGCAAATGTACGTGTGTTACTTTACAACTTACTTACCGAGTAAAAGTTGCACGTAATCCTTTCAACTGTTGTATATCTTCAAATGACTGTAGATAATATCATACAGTAAGATGATGGTTTATGAAAAGATGAAATTATTTCCTTCAAGTAAGGTGAATTTGTTGCTCCTGCACCCTTTAGGTGCATTCAAATCCTGTTACAATGAAGTTTATGACACAAGAGAGTGGTGAAGACTAGACTGTGCACGGCGGGACGGTGAAATCGACCGCGCTCGGCAAACACATGATCAACCTTTGCAATTTGGCGGTAAAATGTCGAATTCGATTGGTTGATTCATGACAGGAGAAACCATTTGACAGATGTGTTTTCATTGTTTGTGTAGATCATTCTGTTAGATACTATTGGCTGATTACTGCCAAATAGGAAGTTACTACTTTAAAAACCAACGATATGTAATATTATTCACAACCACGTTGGGCTGGTAAAAAGGAAACTCAATATTATCTCCTGGTTTTGTTTACCACTATCCCGCAGCTCAATGCTTTAGTCAAACAATTCAAAAACGGAAGCCGAATCGAATCTGTTGTGAAGCGATAGAGAAACCAATGACTTGTTGACAAGAAGGTCAGTCCCAAAACCGGAGCGTCAATACAGTTTGAAAACTACGGAATCCTAAATTTATTACTCCTCTTTTCGAATACAGAAATTCTTACAATTCTTAAAATCAACAGTTTGATCATGACTGTTTTTAAAATTTCAAAGACCATGTACGATGCAACTGCTCGTTCACCTACTCTTTTTAGTAAGTCTTTACAATGCCAATTTTTAGGAAATATGTTGGGCTGTGCTGAACAACAATGATACACACACCGCAGCGGGCATACGGGCATACACAACGCAACGGACGCAAACAATACAAAGCAATACAAATGCAGTGTGGAAGTGTGGGGTTTACAAATGATGAAAAACTTTTCCCAAAGACACAAATTGCATCTTTTTGTAGCAACATTAATTATATAGTGTTATTGTAGTATATATATATATATATTATTATTGTAATATATATATATTATTATTGTACTATGTATGTATATATTATTATTATTATATATTTATATATATATGTACCACATATGTATGTACCACACACACTCTTTGGATCTCACAATGGACTTCAGTGGGCTTTTCTACATACCTGAAAAAAATCAGGTATGTGCTTCAAAAAAACGTTTTTGTGAAGAAAAAAAAACACTCTCATTCTAGGTCTATTACCTTTGCATAGCACCATACATCTCTTACAATAAAGGCTACGTTACTTTGTTTGTAGTATAAAGAGATATTCCGCCCCCCCCCCCCAAAAAAAAAAATAAAAAAGTTGGGGGTAGAGTACGAGCTTCCCGGGCCGCTTGCCTTAACTCATTTGTCTAGAATAGCATATAGAGAAGAGAAATTGTTCGACTTCGAGCTGCTTTATAGTCACCAAAATGACACTTGATGGCCCACCTCACACACGTTGTGGTATTCAGTTGAAACCAGGTACATTAGTAGCCCTTATTTGGGGGTAACTCATGATATACAAACGACGTGGATCGAGATTACCGACTGAGGTTAGAGGGTGAAAAGGGTGTCAACTTATGGGTGTGAGTTTGTGGATGGGTGTAGGACTACACACACACACACCCGCACACACACACACAAAAACCGTGTGTCACGATCTCCTCCTTGACGGTAGGTCCTACAACCGTTCAAACTTGGTAGGCAGGTACTGTGCAGGGTATAGAATCGGTCCAACCGATGACGTCATAGGTCAAATGTCAAGTGTCACAGGCCTTGAAAATGAAAAAAAATACATTTGTATCATTATCTCTTTTTGTGGATGTCATAGATGTATGAAACTGTCACATACTTACATTAGATAATACAAATAAAATACAAAAAAAAAAAATCAGCAAATATTCATCAAGTCCACAAGGTCAACCTGGCAATTAGAAGTCGAATGACCTTTAGATTCCTTGCCAATATTCATGCAAAGCAAAGGACAGTACATATCTTACTCTTCTGGAGACACTGTTTGTGCAAGGTTGCAACTATGACAAAGTTTCTTTTCGCCAGTTATTTTTAAATGTTAGGAAGTTGATGAAATATCATGAAGCAATTTTCTAGATACAAATTATGTACTTGTGACTTGTGAGGTACAGAATTCATTAAGGTCGCATTTTGGGATCCTTTTGGTCATTCTGCATAAAGGGTGCACGGCAGGATAACAAATAATTGTTATGATTTATCAATAAGTAATGAGTTGGGCAACATCAAGCCATTTGCCTTTGCTAAAATCAGCTCGTCCAGTTTCAACGACAAATAGAAAATTCCATGACAGGACGGAATTCTCCCGGATGGGACGGAATTGCTCTCGCGATTGGACGGAACTTCTTGTGATATCATGAAACAGATAATGAAGTAGGAGGATGTATCATTTTGTTTGCAAACTATCAACAGTGATGACACCATGGATGTCATGTTTGATCATTTTCCTCAAACTTTGACAATTAATCGAGTCTTTTGTGGTACAGAATAGCGTCCCGTCGCATCCTAGCAGCTTTTTTTTTTCATTTTTCTACTAGGGTTTCAGGATGATAAAGAATTGTTGTGATCTATTAATAATTAATGAGTTGAACTACATAAACTCATTTGCCTCCGCCTAACTCAGCGCATTCAATTTAAAAAAAGGGATAAAATATTCCATGACGAGACGGAATTCTTCCAGCGACGGAACGGAACTAGTTTGCGACCTAACGGAACTTCTTGTATGATGGGACATAAAATGACGTGGGAGGATGTACCGTTTTTCATGCAGTCATTTCATTCTAACATACTAATTATGGTTGCTCTTATCAACAGTGATGAGAATATGGATGTCATTTTGGAACATTTATCCTCAAATTTCCGAAGGCTTCTTGCTTTCCTAATGCCCATTTAGGATTTCGTTCTATTCTGGGCTTATGTTGTGTCATGTTCACAGTGCATGTATAGTGTCGACCCCTGACCCTTATGATTAATTGATATATTCAAATGGACTTTATGTATCTGAACACGAATTTCAAGGAACAGGATATATATACAACAGAGGGGATTACTGGGTGGTTGGGACACGTGGGGAAATCGCTGGTTGTGATTGGTTGGAAGTCTAAACAAGTCCGCCTCGTGGAACTTCTTTGAGTTTGTCTCGTCATAGATTCCGTGCGGTAATGTAGGCACATAAAAGTTAATGCCTATAAATCAGGTATCATGTACAATAAATTGAAGAAAGAATCAAACAAATAGAAGCTCATTTCATAATTTCTCTCGTTATGTGTTCTTTTAACACTGCCCACGCTAAGAGAACGAGGTACGAGGTATAGCGAGGACACGACAGCTTACATCATGTACTATTGGCCTAATCCTTGGGCAAATTCCCAAATACTGTACGAGGTAAAAAACACTTCACATGCAGGTACCAGTCTTCTTTGAGTGGCATCATTTGGCAATCTAGGGGCTATTCTGCCCCATGAAAATTTCTGACGGACCACAGAGCTCCATCCCCACCGGGCCCCACCACAATAGTGACGGTTTATTATTATGACCCGTGAAAGAACCTGGTGTTCCTGGGCCATAGGATGCAGTGGATTGGATACATGCTGGTTGTAAAACATAGGCAGCTTGAACTGCCCTTGATACTGTATCCCACAAACCAATGAACATTAACAATTTTCCATTGAAATGTGCGGGCGTAGTCCAGCATAGTGTTCATGCAGTAGTTGTCATAGTGTTTTCTTAGTTTTCATGTAGTTTATTGTTGACCTGATTCTGACCTACATGTTACAGATTTAACTAGTAAGCATCAATCTATAGTATAATTTGTTGTTCGTTGATCTACTTGCTAAATTTAACATAATTCGAGTTCAAATTCAATTGCTCCAATCAGTCCAGTAACTGTGGACAAAAGTCGGTCCCGTCGCTTTTCTGTCCCATTGGAGTCGATTTTTTTTTCATTTAATGTATGAGGCCATGTTTATTTTTTAAATGTTATAACTGCATTTGTGAGAAGAGGTTTTATATTCATTAATGATGTTAGAGAATTCATTTTTCTTCTGGTAAATCTGACGGAATTTTAAGAAAATGTCCAGGACCGTCAAAAGTGCTGTTTCCTTCACTGCCATCCCGTGCTTCGTAGGTGAATTTATTGTTTCCATGGTAATGCTGGGTAGAGGGGATAAAAAATATCATTTTATGAAATTTCATTTGGGATTGGTACATGTTATGAAACAATAGCAACCATGACTGCTATCAATAAGGAATCCCGTGAGGGAATGAACATCACTTTCTGTTCGTCCCCATAGACAGGACTTTTTGGATCTCACCCATCTACTAATCAAGACTTACCAATAGCAGACACTTTTAACTTCCAGCAACCTTCAGTTGCTGGAGTAACTTCCGTAAAACTCTGTAAAAAACGATATGGATCATCTACTTACAACGATCAATCTACAAATCAAGTTTGAAGGTCCGACAACTTTCCCTTATTGAGATACTATGTTTACAATGTTTTCTCACTTTAACCTCTACTTACCTCACTTGACCGTTCACCGACATGAAAATGACAGAGGCCGTTTACTCAAGACTTACCAATGGCAACAGTTTAAAATTCCAGGAATCAGTTGCTGAGATATCTTCCTCAGTAGGTTGGCAAACTTTAAGCTCTGGTGACTTCGAATAAACTTTGACCTCCATGAAAAACAATACGAATTATCCACGCATAAGAGAGAACCTAAACATCAAACTTTTACGGTCTAGTGACCTTGTCTTATTGAAATACCGCGTTAAGAAAGTTTTTACACTATGACCTCTTTTGACCTGGCATGAACAATGACATCCATGAAAATGACAGAAAGTAACTACTCACACAGAGTTACCAATGTTAACAGTTTAAAGTTCCAGTAACAATCAGTTGCTGAGACATCTTCTGTGATAAAGTTTCATACTTCGATCTCTAGTGATGTCAAATTACAATTGACCTCCATGAAAAAAGGGGACCATCTACTTACAAGCCCAATCAAATCTGAGGTTCAGCAACTTTCCCTCATTAGGTACCACGTTGAAAATTCTTTCACACTATAATCTATCTTGACCTCACATGACCTTTGTCGTATATGCAAAATGACAGAGATATTATCTACTCATCAAGACTTACCATTGGTGAGTTTTAAGTTCTATCAACAATCAATTGCTGAGATATCTTCCTGAACAGATTTCAGACTTTAAGCTGTGGTGACTTTAAATGACTGTTGACCTCTATGAATAACAATTGGGATCATTTATGTACTATGGAAAACCTACATCTCACGTTTGATGTTCAGTCACCTTTTCATTTTAGAGATACCTTTTTTCTAGGTTTTCACACGATGACCTCAAATGGCCTTTGACCTAAATAAAAATGAAGAGAGATCATCTACTCATCAAAAGTTACCAATGTTACCATTTTGAAGATCTAACAACATACAGTTGGTGAGATAAATAAAATAGATTGTCATTCTTTAAGCTCTGGTGACTTCAAATGACCTTTGACCTGCATAAAAACAATAAGCGATAGTTCATCATCTACTCATTATGGTCTACTTACACACCAACTTTGAAGTTCAGATAAGTTTCCCCCTCTGGAGACATCGTTTTCGCAAGCCAAGGCGTCACATACGCATACACACACATCGTGACCGCATAGATTCCGTGTCAGCCTTCGGCGAGGAATCAAAAATTGTCTGAAAGTGTGTCACGATTTGATGTAAGTCACACGATTTTCAAACTCGCTAGGTAAGAGTTCGTACATGTATAGTGTCCGATGACATTATAGGTCAAAGGTCAGAAAACGAAAGAACAGCATCATCTGCATATAAGAATGTTCAATTATTAACATTAGCTGCATGGTGCATTAGTTAGGCCTCCCCTATCTGAAGTGGTTTAGAAAGATTTTTTCTCCAGTGCACTTGATAAGTTTGTAACCTCACTCTCGGCATGGTCGTTTCCAATGCCAAAAGTCATGAGGTCAATGGTCAAATTGAGTGGAGGAGTGACTAGTGTGTGATCTCTTCGTGGACGGTAAGTAGGATAAAGTACAAACTTGATGGGTAGATGCGCGATTGTGAGATGTTGTGTGTTTGCACGATCTATGACATCAAACGTCAAGGGTCGAAGGTCTCGGTTACTGAGAAGATAAAACTGTTTGGTCAGTGATAGTATCGGGGAGATGTATTAGATGCAGTTACATCGGAAAATTTAATTAATGCTAATCCTATTAGATCTTCATCTGTTTAATAAAATCTTCAACCCTTAAGGAGTTCCTTATAACCTTTAAGTCCATTAATTAAATCTGTAAGGGGTAGCCAAAACAGACTTTCTCAGCGGTAACTAGTCCGGTACAATGGAATCAGTTTCCGACGTGTCTCCTTCTACTACATCTCCCTGCTTACACAAAACACGTGATTAAATTGGGCCAATAGGAATGGAGGAATTCTAAGTATGTATGAATACCCTCTGAAAAGCGTGTCATGTGAGTGATTCAACTAATACTCTGCAAAAACAAGTCTTAGTCCTTTTCTCAGTGGTTCACTGAATGGCACTACCAAATTAGGCCTACATAGAAAATGACATTGTCAGCAGCCATAATCAGTCAGTGACAAAATGTTGTTGCATAGGTTGAAAAATTGTGTCACGCTGCATTGAAGGCCAAGACATAAGCCGTTACATGCTCATACATACTTGAAATTAACCCTGAACTCCTATTGGCCGATTTCAGTCAGGTGACCGTGTATCATCTGTCAGATGAAGCACGGTCAATTGTAGAGTGCAATCGCTGGCAAATGAATACAATAAAACGCAGTGTTTTGTCGTCTGCATTATCTTGCAGAAAACAATAGTGGTAGTTTGCCTATCGCGTACTTACATTGTCGAAAGGTTGTGAATCTAGTTTAATAAACACTGTGTGTTCATTTTACTTTAAGGTTCTCGGTCTTGACTGCGAATGGACCACAAAAGACAAAAAAAGAAATCCAGTGGCCCTGTTGCAAATTTCATGTGCGACGCATTCCGGAGGTCTCTGTGTGTTACTTCGACTTTGCAAAAGCAAGGATCTACAGACAATGCCGAAACTGCGACAACTTTTGAACGATAAAAGGTAAAGCAAGTTTTCTCTTTTTTTCAGTTTTGTATATTTATCTAGAACTTGAGTTACAATCAAAAACTGTAATTGATAAAAGAGACTGAACGAAACTGTAAGTGCACAACAGCTATCCATTGAACGTCTGTGAGTAAAATTGTCATTTGCAGTTTTATGCTACGAGATAATCATTAGAAGTTTCTCATGCATTACTATGTTTTACTGTGAGTGACTTGATGAAATTTCGTTACAGCGTTCTAAAGTTTGGTGTAGGAATTCTGGGAGATGCTACGAAGCTGAGAGAGGACTACAATCTCACCGTCAGAGGTTGCGTGGATCTTCGACTTTTCGCCCAAAGATGCCTTCCCCCGCCACAGGCTCAACAGGTCGGCAGCTTATCAAAACTGTGCAAAAATGTTTTGTATTACAATCTGGACAAATCTGTTCATATAAGTTGCAGTGACTGGGACAGTGAGTGTCTGACCCAAGAGCAAGTTACGTACGCTGCCAAAGATGCTTGTGTCGGTAGAGAAATATTCTACCAACTCCTTAAACTTAAGTCACCAAATGCAGTCAGCGGTCATTATGAAGTAGACTGGGACACTGTGAATGGTCTCTTTAAGGGTTTGGTCGACGTCAAAACTTCAAGAAAGACACTAAACAGCGTTGGATTTAATGGGAAGCCTATACAAAATACTCATAATTTGAACAGTGCACGAAAATCTCCGTTGTATGAGAATTGCAAGGTTTTCTCACCTGATGGCAGCTTGTACCGCACATGCGATAAGAACACAGCTCTCTTCTACTGCAGTAAGTTTAGTGGAGAATTACTGTCCCAAGACCCCATCGAAGTACAACTAAAGGATGAACCACCACGCCAAAATCGGATCGATGAAGTGGAATTATACACGGAAGAGAAAGTCAACAAGTGTGCTCTCTGTAAAAGTGAAGACTCTTTGCGCAGAAAATACGTGGTTCCCCAAGAATATCGGAGGTAAGTGAATTACGTAACTTTTGGACATATTCATCGTATTGCTACAGATGCAGCTGCCTCCCCGTCTAACCCATTCCCTAAAAATTACAAACTTGAAAGAACAAAAGACTGCTCGTTTAACATAGGGATCTGATCATATGACATGCTTTGTAAACTGACACCACTGAGTTGCAAGTTCCAAAACACCGTACTCCTCAAGATTGAGATGGATAGAAACTTACCTGATTTTCTCTGACACGGGCCAACAATGGTTGCGACAAAATTTGAAAATTCGACAAAGTTGAAAATTGATCTGTCTTCTAGTATATAATTTAGTTAAAAATTCCAAAGTAACGATAACAAAGGTAAGCAAAAACTAAATATAGACCATTTGGCAATGAACGTACCTTTCCCCTCCCAAACGACAACAAAAAGGTAACATTACATACGGTTACCCACTTTTTTGGTGAATTTGTTTGAAGCTTGTTAACATTCCTTTTTCTCTAACATTCTTGCACAAATAAGCCCGGTTAAAATTTATACATATATATAGTTAACGGTTGACTATGCGTAAAGAGAAATGATAGGGACATTTTTTAACTCCCTTCACTCCAAACTGCACCAAACGGACCCAGTGCACTATGTGGTGGAGGATTCTGATTCATGTTAAAGAGAGAAAACGTAGAGTGGTAAAACATCATTTTTCCTTTGATTGTCATTTGTCATTGGAAAACAAACACTACGATATGTCAAATTGTCCTTCAACATTTACGGAGTACAAAATTATTCATCACGTTGTTTTGCAAAATCAAAAGAAAAACAAATATCCATTTGGTTATTTCAAACTTTTAATCTGCATTTCCAGATAATTCTCCGGCAGATTTGCGCTACAAATAAGATCCCAGCCTCAACATTCTACGTTGGAAAGGTTTTTTCCTGCACATTGTACCAATGCATAATGTCAAAAGTTATAAAAGATGTCGGCTTTCGAATGGGTTCATAGGATGCAAACTGGAGCGTTGATCTGACATATCCCTTACTGAATATGTAAATACAGTCATTTGACACTGGTTACTCCTTTCATAATTAAATGCCTCTTTTCGCATTCATTTACAGACTCTTTCCAGAGGAGCTCAAAGTTCACCGCGCACATGACATTTTGCTGTTGTGCGCAGACTGCCACCGGACCAGCGAGGAGCATGACAAGTCCCTGCGTCAGGACTTGGTAAAGAGTTACAAGATACCAACCCACAGTCCGACATACCAACGTACGAAGAAAGCAAAGTCCGCAGCTGTGGCATTACGTAACGACATAAACGAACACAACGAACACTGTAAGTTGCCAGATAGTAAGAAAAACGAGCTCAGAATGGTTGTTGCCGACTATTGTAGAGTAGCCGTTGATGACGTCAATGAAGAACTTTTACGGAATGTTTCAAGAATTAAGAATAAAACACCGTCAGAGGAAACTCACGGAAGTCTGGTGATGAGGGAAGTGAGCAAAGAAAAGGACGGTTATGAAAAGTTCGAAAATATGTGGAGGCACCACTTTTGGGGGAACATGAAGCCACCAAGTAAGCCGAGGTCATTTTCAGTTGACAACACCCGTAACAAATGAACCAATGTAAATGAAATCTGGAACAAGGATTCACTTGAATTGGTCTGTGGAAGTCTGTGTCATTTGATTTTATACATTGTTCTCAGAGTTGTAACGAGTCAACTTGAGCTCGAGTCACAAGTCGAGTCGTAAACATTACAGATCTAGTAGAGTCAGCATTACTTGTCAAGTCGAAACAGAGCTTCATCCGAGTCAAGTCAAAATTAATTGGACGAGTCATTTCGAGTCAGTAGTTATCATTGATCAAGTCGGTGTCAAGAAAGGAAGTTAGTGACCAAGAGGCAACATGTTACAGCAGGGGTATTAAGCAGCGAAATTTTAAATTTATGTGGTCTCAGTTGGTAGGGGAAAAAATGTTCCAATATAAGCATGCATGAACATCTTAATGGCATTGCCTGTAGTTAAGTATAAACCTTCTTCGGACAGAGAAGACCTGACTGGCTTTTTTTTTTTGAGATGTGTTAAGTTTGTGATTGCTAAGATGTGATTTGTTTAAAACAAAATAAGTTTATTCAGAAATTGATAGTACACCCTGTTTACCCCCCCCCCCCCCACCTCCACCCCAACAAAAAAAAAGTGCCAAATGGGTGACTAATTGTTGTGAAGCCCTAATACACAATGGCGCCGACTGGAATTTTGACTCGAGTCAAATACTAAACATTCGAGTTAAGTCAAGCCAATCCGGTAGCTGACTCGAGTCTTAGTCGAAACACTCATGCTAGTTACTCCAGTCCAAGTCGCGTCATTAAAAAGAGGAGACTCGAGTCGGCTCGAGTACGAGTCAATGGCTCGAGTCATTTCAACTTTGATTGCACTGTGTGTCATTCTAGTCGACCAACAGCAGTATGATCAAACAAATCCTCATTTTGAAAACGATTTCTAATGATGAATGCCAGTGCTACAACTGTCACTGGCCGTTTGACCAGGTAGCGACGGAGTCCTTAAAGAGGTGCCAACATTTTCTACAGTTACAACATATGTAATATAAAATACTGAAATAGAGTGAAAAGTACTTTTGTAGGAATGTGGTCTTAGATTTTAATCTATGTTTAGGTAAAAATTAATGAAAATTTGTGACTTGCAATTAAAGATGACCTTATTTCATCTCTAAACTCATAGAAGGAAAGTATACATATTTAGGAAAATTATGTTTTTTTTTTATATGCTTACGAGCCTTACAAAATATTTCTGAATAATTATTTGTATTTTAAGAACATGTTAAATCATGTCTCATAACATTTATGAATCATTGACAAGATTAACAAATATTAAAAATACCTAAAGGCCTTACACGTAGGTATACGTTGATTTGTAGTCAGTTTGTACGTTAACATAATCATTTGCACGAGATATTATAGAATGCCAAATTGATGAAACCTTTTTGCTGTGTGATATCTCAAGGGAACGAAATGTATATATGCTGAGGTTTCATTTTAATATTACTTTATCATTTTCTTTTCCTCACCTCTAGGATTCTATTTTTTTTCCTTCTGATTGACAAGGAAATTAATTTCAGACTTGCTGACTTAGCGCTCGCTTTACCGAATGCAATGGGGTTCAACAGTAGATCCTTTTCAAATCATGTTATCTTCTTTCCAATTGCCGTTCGTTCCAACCGCAAGTGCCACATTTTTTTTTCTTTAACTGATTAAATGTGTTTTCTGTAGAGAATCATTCCGGAAAATGTTCAAGACAGTATCTCACATGATGAATTACCATGACAGTCTTCCATTTAAGCCTGGGCCTACAGGAGGTACAAATCCATTTTCATTCATTCTTCTTTTACATTTGTTTTACTACTTAATTGTCAGAGTTTAACCTTCAAGGACCAAGTAAGAATTTGTCATCTTGCTGTTTTGTGTGACTGCAGTAAAACTTTGTGATAGATGTGCCTATTTTTTTAATCTCAGTCACGTGGTATATGAAAGTTTACCACAGTATTGTTAATCTCAGTCACGTGGCAGACATATTGTAATATTTTACCCTCATGTCACATGGTTTGTGAGAAAAGTATTATTTCTGCCTCAATCACATGGTTTGTGTCAGAATTATCATAATATTTTGTACCTGCTTCAATTTCACTCAGATGGTTAATTCTTAACCTGCCATATGGTTTGTAACAGAAGCACTTTGTCAACCGGTCACATAGTTTGTGACAGATGTAATGTTTAACCTGTCACATGGTTTATGACAGATGTTCTGTAATATTTTAACCTCAGTCACATGATTTGTGACAACTGTACTGTAATACTTTTAACTCATTAATTAACATTCCCCTTTGGCAGTTTGAAATTCCATCATGAAAAATAAGCCAGCGACCATGTCACAGTACTGTTATACTTAAAGGACTACCTTTCTTTCAAAGATTACTTTATAAGAAGAAATATTTTAAATATTATCTTAATATCTAATTAACATGGTCTTGTTTCCTCAATTGTCATTTCCCTTACGTTCTTCCCCACATGACCACCTGAACTAATGCATATAAGGACCAATCGGAAGCAGAACGAATGAGAATGACAAGATTAAACAAATAAACGTATGGAGTATATGACTTTCGATCTTCGTTTTATGAAGTAATAAATGTGAGTGGTGAGAACCCGTTAGTACTTGCGTGGTCAGCCTTTAAAGTTTGTGTAACGCGTCCGCCCCTCGTAAGTTCGTGGAAGGATAGGCAGTAACTGAGGGGAGGGTCACGGTAAACCAATATGACCAAAAACACAAACAAATACAGTTAACACAGTATATTCTAAAGGTTAAGTATTTACAGTCAGGTAATTACATGTCAATCACAGCAAGCAAATCAAATCAATCCCTAATACAATATCAACAGCTAGCACAATGCCTCGGTTGACGCACGCACCCCTGGTGACTGGAAATCCTTCTATAGGACGCACGGTCGCACCCTCGGTGGACGGGGGTCCGTCCGTAGTACGCACGCACTCCCGTGAAGAGGACTTCAGTAGGACACCCGCTCCCTCAGTGGACAGGTGTTTACCTGCAATCCCTCTGTGGGGCGCACGCACCCTCGGTGGACAGTGTTTCGTCTGTAATGCGTCTTACCCTCAAAAGAACGTTAACAATCAGCGAAAAGTTGATGCAACACTAACCACACGTCTGTTCACCTTGCAATATCACCGAGAACTGACGCTTTCGAGCCACAAGGAAGAATGTATCTAACTATCACGAGTGAGCACATGGTTATCACATGCATGTCAGCGTATGTCGTACTCTTGTGGAAAACATATCGAAGACGGCTCGACTTCAGAAATTTTATTACATTTGTATGAGATCTGAGAACCCCGACCACATGCTATTCTTAAGTAGGTCCGTCCTCCACAAAAATACAACCCTATTAACTTTTAACGCTATTGATCCCACATCCAGTTTGTTAAGTGTTTGTTGACTTTGTGATGATACTTGGGCCAATAACATACTCTGCCTCATTCCACCTGCTGCCAGTATTGGACCTACCATCAGTTGCACCCGAACCTTGCCCTGAGGTATCACTACTTACTTAACGTGACCGAAATTGTAGTCCTACGGTTATTAATGTACCTCAATGAGGTTTCGACATTAGCAAGCAACAATTTCAGCTCATTTCAGAAGGACATTTCAATGGTCTATCCACATAACCATGGTGTTTTTTAAGGGCATGGGCTTCTTTCTTTTTCCAACTCCCTAGTACGGGGGGCATACTGTACTGCTGAGAAAGCAGGGATTACTTTCCCTATCATTGTTGCTACTTCCCTGATATTGTAGGGTAGCTAGCCTGGAGCAATTTATAATCATAGCACATGGTTTTGATTTCTGTAATTTTATTTGCTGTCAGCCTGAGTTGCAAAAGTCTAGAATTAAATATGTATCCCAAGAGAGTAATTGTTTAAGCTGGCATCAAGATAATTTTTTTCTGAATGAACAAAGTATTACCATAATGGTGTTAAGATTTTCACTGTTTGACAAACAGCTCCCTGAATTCGGCTGACTGATACAGCAATCGTCTGACTCCCAGTGATCTTAGCAACGACAGTAGAGGTTTGAGCAGTTTTGTTTTCAGGCGAGGAACGATGGTTAACGAAATATCCAGTCGAAAGACTCCAACCAATAAACTGTAATCGTTAACGATTAACCAGCAGCCGTCCAGTCCTCCCAGCACAGCACACACCAGCAGTTCCTCTTCTGTTTCCCTCGATCGGTACGGTTTCTTCTGCCTTCTCTTCTGCCTTCCTTTTTATGATTACACCGTCCGGGTCTCCTGCTTTCGTCCGACTCTGACTCCTCGTTCATGGGCGCGCCTTTGGTCACGTGGCGATAGCCTGGCAGGAGGATCGAACCCGACGAGCCTGGGAAAATCGGCAATCTTTACCTCCCCTAGCAACAGTTGCCAGCTAACATCGACTCGTAGGCTTCTTCTCAGGGCAGACAAGCACCTGGGACTTCTTCCCGGTCCTCTGAGAAGTCTGGGAACATTACCGCTGTTTACGTCCCCTAACAACCGTTGCTAGTAAACATAGGCTCCCTCCCTTTGTTCCAAAGGCAAGCTCACATCCGGACTTCCATTCATGGCCTCAGCAGGAGTCGAGGAGTCTTGGAAACCCATCGTTGTTTACGTTCCCTAACAATCGTTGCTAGTAAACATCGACTCGTTCCCTTTGTTCCAACGGCAAGCGCACATCTATATTCCAGGGCCTTTGAAGCAACCGATGAGAGTGAACCGATCGTCCGATTCCCACCATAGATATCCAATTTCTAGAATGCTCCAAGGCTCAGTTGAAACAGATTCTTGGCAATACTAAGGCACCAAATTTAGCACTTGCGCGAAGCAAAAGGACGCACACCTTCTGCATTACTGTGAACGGAGGACTTCGGCGTACTAGAAAATGTATTTAAAAAAAGTACACAGCAAGCAATAGGCGGACTATCAGCGGCATATCGGCAGAGGAAAACCGCTGAATCCCGACGTCGACCGCACGTCGGCTTATAGGCGGTGTGCCGACATGATGGGCTTTTCACCGGCCGGGCGGTCCGTCCTCGTTTCGTCGGTGGTATTCCACCCTAGGTCACATGTAATGGAATTACCAATGGTGAGGCATAGGTGGACAAAAGGTACCCCACCGGCGGCAAAGGATACGGTATACGGCCGGTGTCTTGGCTGGTCCAGATTTTTCTGGTCCAGATTTTTATCCTCACATCGGCATGTGATCAACATGCCGATGTGAGGATTCATCGACCGTTGATCACATAAGTTTGTTACAGCATACGCAAGTCATGGGCATTAGTGGGATTAGCGAATCGGTGGGATATCATGGTCATGATTAACACGGTCATGACTAACATGGTCATGACTAACATGTACCATAGGGCTTTAAGAGCTTCATATGCGGACGTCGCACATTTGTCTTGTGTAAGTATAACCTGCAAATTCTACCCTATAGTGGGCCTACATCAGTAAGCAGGTCCTACTCATATTTTTTTTAATGCTTGAACTGTTTTGTCTACAGTAACACACTGTACGTTTAGTTTGTAATAACTTACTGCAGTCTAGGATTTTTTCGCATATCATTTGATATATATATATATATATATATATATATATATATATATATATATATATATATATATATATATATAGATATATATATATATATAGATATATATATATATATATATCTATATCTATATATATATATATATATATATATATATATATATCTATATATATATATATATATATATATATATATATATATTATATATCTATATATATAAGTTACTTAGATATTACGTGTTACTTAGCTTAGAAAGTAGAAAGTAATGTCTTTACGAGTAAAGAAAGAGGTAACTTACGAGTGTAGAAGTTGTTGCGTGATCTTTACTCTTAAAGACATTACTTTCTACTTTCTAAGCTAAGTAACACGTAATATCTAATTAACTTAACTTAACTTATATATATATATATAGCTGTCAAAGTTATTCCATTCCGTAACTTACATTTATCTATCTTCTCTCTCTATTCTTCTGTATATAGTATCCTGAAGAAGGCCAATGAGGCCGAAAGCTTGACAATACACTTTATAATTGAGAAGCAACGTCTGCCGGGTTTTTATTTAGTAATCTTGCAACTATACAGTCATGACCAGGCACCATCTACGTTCGGGTCCAAAGCAATTTCTTACTCATATATATAAATATATAAATATATAAATATATATATATATATATGTATATATATATATATATATATATATCTGTCAAAGTTATTCCATTCCGTAACTTATATTTATCTATCTTCTCTCTCTATTTTTCTGTATATAGTATCCTGAAGAAGGCCAATGAGGCCGAAAGCTTGACAATACACTTTATAATTGAGAAGCAACGTCTGCCGGGTTTTTATTTAGTAATCTTGCAACTATATATATATATATATATATATATATATATAGCTTTCTATAGACACACTTCCATTTATAGGCTACTATTACAGTACTTCATACTTTCGTCTTACTCGTTGCACGCATTCTGGTCCAGATTTTTATTTTCTATAATGCAGATGATCTAAATCGATAGGAGGATAATAGAGGGCGGGTTTCACAACGTGCAACGGTATTCCAGTGGCAATGTGGCCAAGGGACTAAAAAAGTTTCGCTCCTCCTGCTGTACACTGTCTGAAATTACTATATACACCATGAAGCTACGTCATGAATATTCATGATAGTAATTATATATTCATATTTGTATAGCATCTAAATTTACACAAGGTAATCAAAACACTATGAGTTGAGCTAGTTATTCACAATGGGGTAGTGAAATATTTGAATGCATAAACAGGTTTTGCTTTAATGCCATTGTTTTTGGTAAGTAAAAAAACTTTGATCACTTCCATTATTTGGGATGACTTTTGTATATATACTCCCTTATTTTGTGCGTTTTTATCCCTTCAAGTCACTTAATCGCAAGCAACACAAAAACTATAGCAAAAATAATGAGACTCATTGAATTGTTTTGTGAAATTCCCTATTTTTTGTATATAAACCTGTCAAGTTTTCCTTAACATACTTATAACAAACGGTCAAACTAAGAGGATCCCAATATTTCACCTTCAGTGGAACATTAATGAGTAATTAACGATTGAATTTGATTCTTGAAAATTTCTCGAGCAGACACTTTCCATGCCAGTACGGCACTATGCACATGCACAACAAGTCAAGGGTCAACAATTTTGACAGGTTTCATAACTTTAGATGTGAATCTTGACTAGCATGTGAATTATCAGTACCGTATTGTCATGTGTTTATAACCTTCAAAATCACTGCAAACTTATTGATATCAACTCAATGTGCCACTTTCGAAGTTGTCATTCCAATTGGTCGCATTAAATTAGGTGAAGAATCAAGTTTTGGGACTGTCCGACCCCATGGCGGCGAAAATTATGTAAAAGCAAGGAGTACCATCATAATATATGTTGGCATTCCACAGCCGCCGTACCGCTAAACAGTCCACGGTAGGCCAACCTTGAATTACGGGTGGCCCACCATTAGCCGGGCCAATGACAGTTCCTCCCGCGCACCGCTATTTTGCAATCTGCCAAATTTACAGCGACCCGCCGACAGAGAATGACGTCGAGCCGGTTACGGCTTGCTTACTGGGATATTGAGCTCAAAGAGTGAAATGGAAAAATGGCTAGAGTGTTTTCGTCCCTTTCAGAAAAATCTTTGCCATCGCAAGATGCAACAGGTTCAGTCGCCGCTTTTACTAACGGTTTCTTACACCGCTGTAGTTCAGAATCAACTGTGCGAGCTGTCGGTAACAAAAAAGGTCATCCCAAATGGAGGGATTCACCCTCGGGACTACCGTAAGCCTCATAGTTTTCTGGTTGATAAATATTCTGGCAAGTGTCCATGATATTCTTATTCTCCACTTTTGTAGGAATGAGTTAGTTCAAACTCCTGGCTAGGTTCTCCTACACTGGCTCTCCTATCCCTGATGGGACCGCAAACCTTGCAGTAAACCCCATCATGTGGGAAGCTTTAGCTGTTTTGTAATCAGTTAACTCTTCGGGTTAATTCTTCAAGTTTCTTTTTATCTTGGCAAACTTCCCCACCCGTACTGGGGTCCTTCGGTGAAAATTTCATCTTGCCTTTGGTACTCCTGCCTACTTTTGCACACGAATTTGTCCACTGTGTCTTCACCGAAGGCTCACTGGTACTCTACTGTTGTTAGGCGTCCTAACCATGTTACACCCCATATGTGTAAGGTTAGGTTGGCCAACTTGCAGCGCTGTCAGCAGTGTTCTTAGCATTAACACTAGGCTTACTTGAACTTGCACTTGAGTCAGGAGCCACTTGACTGATTGGCAGTTATCTCCACCATCTTTCACAGAATCCGACTGCTATGTGGCAGAAACGTGAGCAAAAGTCACAAAAAAGAATCCTCAAGAAACAAGAAACCAATGACGCGTTATGTTCTATGCAGAAAAAGAACTGACCACAGCAGCTAGGTTGAACGAAACTGACCACGCATGCGCGAACGGGTTCTCACATTACAACGAATGTATTAAAATAAAGTAGCTACTGCGCATAATGGGTTTGTCTGGAAGTAGATTGAAACAGACAAAAAGTTGTTGAAAAGGTTCAAAACCTTTTAGGGTTTACCTTTATCTTATCAAAAAGAATAAAAAAGGAACAAATATTGCCACAACAACTAAAACATACTACTGCCAAAAATCAGATTTTAGGTGAAGAAATGATGACACATGCAGACACAGGAATACTTTTTAAGGCACATGTATTATTCTGTTGAATCCATACATCTGGTTGCTTCAAGCAAATGTCTTCTGAAGAACTGATAATACATACATTTACACTTGACATCATAAAAAGTAATGCCTTAAGAAAAAGAAAAAAAAAATAACAGCATTGAATGAATTACTTCAGATTTAAGCCTTTACAGAGTAGGTGGCTTTTGAAGGGTTTTAATAAATATAGTTACAATGTCTGCCGCTTTCCATTTCAATGAACCATGTTCGGTTGCGTTAACACAACACAAACCTTGGATTTTCATTGCATATCTCTGAAGTTAGACATCAGTGATTCTTGCTGAGTCTATAGTGATGGCCTGCGCAGAATCATCTTATGTATACCGGCCAACTGTTGAAGTTGGTGAAACTATATAATGTTGGGGCTAAAATAGAGAACATTTGCAGTATAGTAAGTAATCATGAGTCGGTCACTGCGGCTTAAAAGCCTGCACAGTCTGCAGACACGATGCGATGTCAATGAAAACATGACCTACAATGTATACTCCTCAAACACCATTTTTACAAAAACAATTATTTGCCTTATCGTTTTTGATGTTCAAAGTGAATATGTTGCTTAAGGTGATATTTTTAAGTTTCTGAATATGGACTAAAAATTTGCAAACATTACTAAAATTTGTGACCAAAATGTCTTTCGTGAGGCTCGTAGTACAATTTTAGAAAGAAAAGACAACATTCCTTTTGTTTATGAACACCATTCTTTTTGTTTACAAACATTATTCTTTTCCTTGCTCTTATGTTGGTAGTGATTGACTCAAGATTACTTCACAGAAACTACATTTTGTATTGCAACCTTCATTTCAATATTCATTTTATACGAATTACTTTATCTCCAAATCACCAAAGTATGGCACAAGATACTGATGTACACTGCCAATCATTACTGCAAAGTTTTATTGATCTTAGTAAATGTTTGAATATTTTATAGTCCTGATGTTTGTTAAGTGATAGACTCATGATAATCCAAGTACAAGACACAGCATTTAAATCTGCAAAATAATGAATGATTAATCACTGCATGGTTTCTTGCAAAATATATGTGAAATCAAGTTTTACGTTGCCATTGTCACTTGCAAGTTGCAAGACAAAAATCAAAATCCAGGTAATATGATTTTGATCATGAAAGAGTTCCCATGCAAAGAATCCAGATTATTTACCTTACTGATTAAATTTGCTGGGTGGTCAGAGTATCTTTACTGTTTTATCTCAAGGACAAACATTAAGGGCAAATTTATCCACAAAACTCACATCAGAACCAGCATGTGTTTCTTGCTACAACAAATATGCCACTAAAATAAAAAAAACAAAAAAAAAAGCAAGCCATTGGAATGATCTCTGCCATTTGCCAGTCCTTGGATTACAGTCCTTGAGGGGTGGGGAGGGGTGGGGTGGGGGGGAGACAGATGAAGTTGCTAATAATGTACTTTCCTTCACGGACAGACAACAGGGCTGTCAGATCAGTCGGCGATGCCATGGAAACTAAAATCTTCCACGGAATATGGTATCATTTCTTTCCCTTAGCTCTTTCCTTCCCTTTGGCAGGTCCTTTCCCCTTTTTGGTATTAGAATCGTTGCTTTTGGTGGTTGTTTTGCCCTGAATAAAAATTCGAGTGGGGAAAAAGAGGAATGAAAGTTCATAAACTAATGTATTTCTCATATGTAATAATTCAATCACAAAGTTCCAGGGCCGACCTAACTGTTGGGAGGGGTGCGAATACAAACTTAAGTGCAGGTGATGTCCATTGCAATCCTTGCCAAGAGTACAGTGAAGCAAGGCATGGAAGGAGGGTGAAGGTTGTGGTCACGTTTATCCCTCTCCCCCCCCCCCCTCCCCACAAACACAATCCATACCTTCATTTCCTTTTTACATACATGTAAACCTGCAAAACAAAACTGTCACATGCAATCTCCACAAATGTCAACATTGACTTTCACGTGATGGCTACCTCTGGATTCAGCCTGAACTACTTTCACCCAATAAATACAGAAACGCAATTTTGTGGTCACCACCAGGCTACACGTCACCAAAATTACACCCTACAGAATCCATTTTGAGAATGTTGTTCTATAATTCTTTTTCTATGCAGTCATCTCCATTTGCAGTTTCCAAGGTGCAAAGAGATGATGGGACTTTAAAACTGCAGACGCAATGGCTTCTGTTTGCGATATGTGTCAGCTGAATTCAAAATTTCAATATTGAAGTTTTGGACTTGAAACAAAAGTACAGGTGATGGAAGAAATAATTGGAAAATATCTATTAATTCAACAAAGTTCAGAGGTGGCAGTTATACCTTTAATTTCGCCAGGATTGCCTTCTCAACTTCTTCTTCCTCTTCCTCTGGTTCTTGGGTGTCTTCATCTAATCCTGACTGGTCCTCGAAGCCGCCTCCTTTCTTTGCTTTAGCCTTACCACCGATGTCCACACTGAAGGGGTTGAGGTGTGAGGACTTGTTGAACGTTCTTGTGAAAGCTGCTTTGACCTACAGGAACAAAACAAAAACCAAAAAAAAGATCCGCACAATCGTTTTGAGAGGACTTTTCCTTCTTTGCATTAAATCTTTCTTGAATAGCTCACAAATTTTCTCAATTTCACTGTGCCTCTGCCAACCGTATCATACTGAGAAAACTTCCTGAGTACGTTGTCCTAATTTAACTGTAAGGTACTGTCCACAAATGTAAACCAACACACAGCATAAGGATAAGTTCACTTGTGTTGTCCACAAATATCAATACTTTGTTGGTTGCTAGTAATTTGCTTCAGTACTTCTCTTTGAAAAGGAGGATCGGTACTTTTAACATACTGTGCATTTTTAAAAAACTTTTTGCTCTTTGTTTTTCCAAATCGAGAATAATGTGTTTTATGTGAGTGTATGTCTTTTATGTTTTTTCCCAGGCTTGTACATGGAATGTTGTTTGGGTGTAGGTCATCAATGTCCAACCGACCCATCAACATTCCTCACACAAAGTTAGGAAGAGGGCATGAATAACATACTCATGAATATTATCTAGGAGACATCAACATAGGAAAAGTTCAAAAATGATTTTTTTTTTTCTTTTTTTCTTTTTTTGGCAGAGTTTGTCATTAGCAGATTATTTTTTTACCACAAGAGATACATTTAAACCTGCTCTGGAGAACTAAAGAAAGAGCAAAAAGTTAAATAAAATGTTGTATGTCAGGACTACCTATCGTCATTTAAACTGGCTCGTGGATGACAAGGGAGAGAGAATAAAACCAAAGATACTCCTTTTTATAATCAGAAATGATACACACACTAAGGGCATCACAGTAACAGAACATGTTTGGGGACAAGTCAGGCTGTCTCTTGAAGAAATTCCCATGAACAGACACAAACCAGGAGAGAGTGGACTCCATAGCCAGAGTCATGAGAATGCTCACCTGGTGAAACAGGAACTTGAATTTAACTGATGCTTCCATAGGCATTATCTAATATTTCATTTATATATTTACATATTTCTTGTCATTTTTGACGTGCACCCCACTGCTGCAAAGTTTGATGTACTATTTTACACCAATCATGATACTACATAAAACTTTTTAATAATTGATGTTCTACCACATTTCTTATTTAAATATCACCAGTTCCAAATTCGGCCATCATCCCAATCCATAAAGTATCAGAGAAGGAAGCAGTGCCTTAAAAATATTTGTATTACCTTTGGAGGGACTGCTTTCATTGGTTCTTTGAAACCAGGAAACTGGGACAGCTCCAAGATGTTATCGAAATCTTCTCTCGTCAAGTCGTAATCGTTCAAGAGTTGCACCACTCCCCCAACCCCGTCTGCCCCCTGAGATAACAACGGGTCCGTGAGATGTGACCTCATGTGAGGGAGGTACTCTTGGTTGACGGACTGTAAAGAAGTCGCAGCACTGCGAAAGTGGAAATAATCTGCTTACCCAAAATACATGCATATCTGAATATCTATGAGTAGTCATGGCATATATCACCCTAGCAACCAGTTGGGACAATATTTCCTATGCTGTGTCCAGCTTCATATATAGCACTTGTCTTGGCCTATGCAAACATTCAGGTTTCTGTTAGATGTAGTCAAGGATCTTTGTTTGTGTCGCTAGTTTCACTGCTTTAAATCATGGTACAGGCCAGAGGACAAGTACAGAGAGGTCAATTGGGTAGGAAATTGTACCAACTGGCTGGCTGTCCCAGTATTTGAACTCAAAAAAGGTCAAAACCAGAACCTACAGTGTATCTAAAAAAAAACAACAAACAAACAGGGAGAAAGATATATCTTGAATATTCATGAAAATATATCACCTCACAAGAGCACACCTACTCCACAGAGAATCTATCATAATAGTGGACAGTGAGATTTGCTCTATTTATGCGAGCATGAATATTCATGATACATACAGTGTGCATTACCATACACCACAAAACAAAACCCTGAGAAAAAGGTGGGTGTCTGTGGGTCTTTTCCTCTCGCTAATAATAGGATTGATTCGTAAAATCTTCAAAGCTCTGTGCCTGTTCCCTAATGTTAACAATAGTGGTAAAAAACATCATTATAACACTAAAAAAAGGTCTCACAAGCACTTTACAAAAGGAAACAGAGCAAAGCCAGAAAGACATTCATGGCAATATATCAACACACAACACTGCTGCTCTACAACACAGAGAGTATCTACGATAATAGTGGACAACTGTAAGTTTTGCTCTACTTATGGGAGTATGAATATCCATGATAAACACTATGCATATTACCCTACATGAGACAATGAAACCCTGTGGGAACAGTAGGTGTTTACCGCTCATCCCCTCTTGTGAAAGTTCTTTGCTAGGTTCATAATGCTGATGATAATGGTAATGCAAAAAATTATTACAGCACTCACTTTTCTACGAAAAGGAGAACAAAGAAAGGAAAACAAAGCAAGGATAACAAACAAAAGGAGAAATAAAGTAAAACAAAGACAAAGAAAGAAAAAAAGAGAACAACAAAAAGGAGAAGAATGGAAAGGAAACGAAAGAAGAGGAGATCAAGGAAAGTAAAACAGATGAAGTCAGCGTAACTCTTAAAAGTTGTTTCAATCCACATCTGTACCATTCAATAAAATTCTCGTAGCCTGAGTTTAACCTAATCGATGAAATGTGTGGAATATTTACCTCATCCTCATGTGCGTTTGCAACTCCTGGAGAATACGGTGGAATTTACCTCTGGTCGAGTTTCTCCCTAACCAGCTCGGGAAGTTGATCATTCCACCTAGGTGGCCCCTCATGTACTCACCGGGGAGAACACTAGCAAACACTGCCTGCAATCAAATAACGTCAGATTTCGTTCGGTGACAAATAAAACAGTAAGTCAAAGATGGAAAAGTTTCATTAAAACTGGCCGATTTTCCCCCATTGATAAACACAGTGACTTGACTCATGACTTGAGACTAGAGTCACTAAAACGAGTGTAGTTCACTTGACTTGCCAGCAAAATAGTGACTTGGTTACAACTCTGACTATATCATTACTTCAAAATAGTGATAATGTCACTTGAAATCCATGATAACAGTGCAATACTCTGCTACTAGCTCACATACGACACAGAACACTCAGTGAAGACACTATCTTAAAAGGATGGTAGAACCGCAAATATAGCTTTGATATGTTGAAGAGTGAGCAAATATGACCATTATAGTGAAACTTCCATTCAATTCCCATGTGTGGTTCCTGAGATATGGGCAGTTGAATTTGCTACATTTGTTACCGCAAGTGAAATTGAAGCAAGCAGGAGTGATGTCATCCCCACATTGATAAAGCATTTTATGTTTTTCTTTAAACTTTATCACCAAATTTAATACCTAAATATCTAGTACTATCGTAATGTAAATATATGAGGGGTATGAGAGTTTTGCAACCTTCACCTAACCAGTGCTTAATCTGACCACCTATTGACTACCTATCAAGGTCACAATAATAAATTCAATACGGAAGAAAATGAACAACCCTTCATCAATGTGAGGAGATGATGTCACTTCTGCTTGCTTCACGTTCACAGTTCGAAGCAAAGGGGGGTAACTTCAACTGATATCTCGAGAACCATGCATGGGAACTGAACGGAAGTTTCACCAGAATGGTTACATTTACGTACACTTAAACACATCAAAGTTAACTCTGCGGCTGGACCATGCTTTTAACTAAACACAGTACACTGGTTTCATGAACTCAATATGGTACTCATCAAAGACACACAAGTTGGCAACTTGATATTGTCACCCTCAAGACCCTGAAGATAAACAAAGATATTAAAGCAGATAGCAAAATAGTCAAAAGCAAATGCCGTCCATTAAAAACAGCTTGGCAGGTCAAAGCTTTTGTGAGTTTTCTGGTGTATTTACTTCTTAGACGAGGAAAAGCAGGCCTAATATCAATCAGCAAATACTTGATCCAAAGAAAAGTAGAATCATACTAAGTAAGATGGTAGGCTATCTACCAGCAAGCAAGATAACTACTGGTTAGGTTTTCAACATTTAAAAATCATCTTTAAGAGATCAAACCAGTGCAAGATCTGGCCTTGAACAAATAATGATGAAAAAAAAATAACAAAAAGGATATTCATTAATAATATAAAACAATTGCAAAGATCACTAACATATGATACTAAAGAAACAGTCAGAACAACCCCTGAACTGCCTGTGACAAATGAGGAATAATCAATAAACATCATATAAGGCATTTTCCGGTGAAAGCAACACCCTAGTTCACAAAAATATTGAAATGGTGGAGCATTTTGCAATAAGTAACCTTCCAGACAGCCTCATGAATGAGTCATAATCACAGCATGATGGTGTAGAAGTCAAGCGATGGCATTGTTTGCTATCGTCACCTTGCAACTTTTACAACATGGGCTGGGTCAGCCTATTTAAAAATGTTGGCGGTTTCTAACAATCCATAACTATAGTCAGAGACTCACAGCAGATCGAGTTGACATGTCATTTCATACTATTGTGGATTTTACGAGGATATTTCACGCAATGTTGGGACTACTCTTTGGTCAACTAAAAAAACGTTTGGACTTTGAATGACAAAGAAGAAATCAGAGGAATCATCTGACCTGGAGTGGAAGTAGGTTCCATTTCATGGCGCTTCTGATGCGGCGATCAACAAGATCTCCACAGGCTATGCTGTCTGCCGTCTGGCTCAGCAAGTCAAGGTGTTTCTTAATATCACCACTGAAGAAGAAAATTAAGAGATGGGGCAACTCAGAATGCAAAGCAGGAATGCATTAAAGAAGAGCCTGATAGAAACACCTGGGACAAGACTTCTAAAAGAAAAAACAACTATCGATTGGCCATTTGCTTTTATCTTGGCTGAAAATAGTAAGTATGCCATGCTCCTCTTGGGAGGATTATGAAGTATGGAAGAGGCAGGAAGGGGTTGACAAGGAAAGGGAGGCAATGACGTCGAGAACAGGGAGGAGCAAGGATAGAGGCAGGCAGGGAAGAGATGAGGTAACAGAAGGGGAGGGGGGAATGGAAGAGAGAGATGTGCGGTCCTGCAAAAACCATGAATCCAGACTCAACCAAGTGTCCCTCTGCCAATCAATGTTACAAGAAGATTCTGCTCCTAGGTCATTTTCTTATCAGAGAATTCATATATCAACATAAGCACCAGGGGAATATGAGCATGAATATTCACCAATTTAATTCCGCTGACAAAGAGATGCATCTGCATTCACTGCACATGAAAAACCAAAACGGAATATTCCGAGAAGGGTACTCACCCAGCTTTCCGTGGTATGACGCTCGGGTAATTTTCCTGCACGAATAGCGGGGCGATTGAGTAGTCGTGGAAAAACAGGCCGACTTTGTCATTGAAACTCATCTTGGAATTTTCCTGACTCGATGAGAAGACTTGCCGGAGAACATCCCAGGGACCCTGAAACATTGATAAAGGATTATCATTAACTATGAACTCTATGTAGTGAGTGTACTTAGGGTCAGTACAGCTGACATCGAAATGGTGTATTAGCCACTCTTAATTGACACAGGGGTGTAATTGAACCCGCCGCTATGATTTGTGAACAAATTGAAAATAAATTGAGGGCTTGTGAAACTTGCATGTACCAACCTGATCTGGATTCTAATCCAAATTCTGACTTAACAAAACAATTATAGCTATTTTCATTCCCAACGTTCTGTCAGTGGACGTTTTCGTTGGTTTCACTTGTACACTTTTATCTATAGTTTATTTAACAATTGTAGAATTCATCCATGTGACTGAAGGACAAGTACAACAAACCAGAAAGCCAAAAGGCTTTGTGATTCCTTGCTACATGGTTATATTACAACAAACATGAATTATTCACATGACAAGTATAAGATCAACTGCAGTTACTTTTCTTGATACACCACAAGCCTTTAACCCAAAATGACCTTTATTTTGGTGACCTAAAATGACCGCGACATTTGACGTCCACCAAAACTTAGCAATAGGGATCACCTACCCAGGCCATACAACCCACACATCAAGTACAGTATGAGTATGACATCAGTCAACATTATCTCTGAGCTCCAAGAAACACACAGTAATCAATGCTGCTTCTAGTCTTGCCTGTTGTTAGTTGAATCAAATAACTCAACCTTACCTCATCTGAACTCAGCTTGTCTGCCATACAGTAAAACCCCGCTTATCCGAACCCCGTTTATCCGAAACCCCGTTTATGCGAACTTGCCGTTCGGTTCGCAAAACTGGCATCGTACATAAGCAATGTAAAATTTCAGTCTAGATTTGACATTTTGTTTCTCTGTTTAACTTTTTCGACCCTCGAAGATCTTTTTTGCAGTTAAACCAGCTATTGTTAATGTTTATCTCTACTTCCAACTTAAACCGCCAAGCTGGATGATGAATACATGATTCAGAAATACCCGGCTAATTCTCCGTGTGTTTTCTTTCTTCGTTGTCGGCGTAGAATCACAATAGCGTCACTAAGTCCATACTGTGAATAGCCTATCGCCCAGCGCTAGTGTTAGCGCTGCCCAACAGTTGTTCTTTTCACACCTAACAATACAGTGACTGGAATTAATACGCGTGTGAAGAATGTCAATCAGACTTACATCTGGGTGCCATAGGTGAGAATAAAGTGAACTGATGGCCCCAGATGAGACAGTTAACAAGCTTTAAAAACTTGAAGTTCAAAGCAAATAAATCCCGTCTTCGAACGTCTTTCGGCAATATCTTTGAATTCATTCATGCATTGTGTCAAGGGAACTGATAGCCCCAATAACACTTAACGAGCTTGTGAAAGATAGCAAGCTTCTATAACCTAGTCAAACTTCGGAAAAGCCATTTTGATAAAGTCCTTTTTAAATCTCCTGAATATCCAATTAAGGCCGCGGTACAACAAACGATTCAAACACATGATAAAATGAGTTGTACTCAAAACATATGGTTATCCCTTGCCACATTCGATTCAAATCACTGTTTAAAAAATTAAGCCACGCACGTTACTTTTCTACTACAGAGATTCCGGCATTTCGAAAAGCCTAGCTTTGAAACAGTACCACGCAAGTAACCGCGCTCGTAAGCCTCGCAATGTTGTAGCTAGCGCTCCTAAATTCGCAAGTATGTAGTGGTAATAGCGGTCAGACTGTCGGGGGTTTTAAGTGCCATGCTTCTCACTATACATCTCTCTTTTCCATTTTGGCA